>JAVTVY010036689.1:0-17288 GCA_036873755.1 Hanleya hanleyi | reverse complement strand
TATATTTTGAGTCAAGCTCTACAAAAATGTGAAAAAATCCAAGATGGCCGCCATGATGATTTCACGGTGACGTCATTTTTTAAAAAGAGCATTTTTGGACGATTTTTCGATCAGAATTTTTGAATTTATTATTTTTGTTTTTTTCTAAAAAAATGCATGATAAATTAGTAAATAATAATCTGATATGAAATAAAATATATTTTACCCACTTTTCCATGCAGAGAAGCAAGAAAATTGAAAAAAAAATTAAGTAACTAAAATATTGGTTGATTGGAACATTTGTACATGTACAAATGAATGAATATACCTTTGAATGTTTAAAATATAGCATTTTTATGATTGGACTTGTGTTTTTTGTTAATATTTGAATTAAAACAGCAATAATTACCCCCAATAAGTTGATAAAGGGATGCGTTTCATTGTGACATATTCAACGAAATATCAAGCTATACGGTCTTATCTTCCCAATGTTGCCGAATGGCAACAATTGCCAGTTGCCATGGTAACGGATATATCCAATAAATAAAACAAATATTTTCAAAGGAACTTCTAACACAACTGAAGTTAAACTGAAACTGCACATCCTTTACAAACTAAATATTCCACCAGTTTGGTATTATGTTGGTAATAGACCCATGAATATTATATTGTGTCGTCTACGTAATGGTTGTAGTTCATTGAACGGCGATTTATTTAATAATTTTATATCAGATTCTCCATCATATTTGTGTGGTTATTACGGCGAAAGCGCCGAACATTATCTATTATATTGTCCAATTTTCTTAGCGTGTAGACAAAAAATGACAACGAAATCAGGGCGGCTGGATTCAACAGCGATCTAACGGCATCAGTGTTACTGTATGGGACAAATAATGCCCCCATTGAAGTAAGTTTGTACTTATGTTCTGGAAAGTACAGATTTACAAAGACCTGATTTCCACTACATAGTTCCCACCTACGTTATATGTTATTTTCACAATTCACTCCCAGAAATGTTTTCCCAGACCATTCCCAAGAACGACTGTATATCACCTACGTCCGCTACCCATGTACATTTCGCACATTCAAATTGCGCACCATTTTTGTATAAATGTCACACGCACTTTGCTGTAAATCTTCATTATGTAATTTCATTTGTTTTCATGTTTTATCTAATGAATGGGAAACACACAATAAGCTCTGCCTAATGTCAATCCCAAAGATTCCAAAAAAAAGTTTACATAGAAAAAAACAAAAATAGTTTCTATGCCCCAAACCTATCAACTACTCGAAATATCAGATTTTTCCTACATCTGCATCTGGATCGAGGGAAGAAATCGGAGCAATAAGTGTGACATCGTGGGTGGACAACTTACAAATTACGACCAAAATCACTGGTATAGGAACGTACATGTACAGTGTATTGTTGCTTCAATTGAATTGCTTTACCTCGTCCTGTTTTGCATTTTATTAAATACTCTTCTTTCGTCCCGTTTCAATTGAAATATATCGACCAATGGCTAACCATCAACGAATTTCATATTCGTTAAAAATGTGACTAGGGGCAGATTGGAGTCCACGAATCAATGTATCAAAACTAAAGTGTGTAGTTATTGATCCAATTGGTTCAATGCCGATTTCTAATTTGAATTAGTATACCTTACAAAAGTATTGAATTTACAATGCACGCTAAATATTCGTTCCCAGGTTACAACACTTTTCGGAGAGGGGTCACGAACATCTTTGAAAATTTGCAACTTGATCAGAGATTCATGATCTTCTGATACATAATGTTTTTTTCAGTTTGGGGATAATGTATCTAATATCATAATTTCTGATCAATATGGCGCGTTTTGAAGCGTAGCTATTATCTATCTCGACATTCACCGAATGTATTGTATACAACTTAGATTCATTTACAAGATATCCAGTATTTTTGCTGAATAAAGTAACCACTTGATTGAAAGACCGCCTGTGCCACAAAGCTAATCATTAGCCGAAAATCGTCCGAATGTATTACAGTCATTCGCTGATAAGATACCGCCTGTGCAGTGTTAAGGAAACTCATTGGTTGAGGAACGCTTATTATGCAAATCAGTTTATCGGTTGAAGACTACATGCATGTACCATGCAGTGTTACAGAGTTATTCAATGTATCGTCTGTTTTACAAGGTAATGCATTATTTCCTACCAATTATTTTACAAATAGTGGTTGACTTGTTGCTAAGTGTCAGTGTAATTCAATGTTTTAATGCCGTCTGAGCTACAAAGGCGATAGAAAATATAACCGCCATATGTGAAGTGGTATGCGATGTCGTGGATGTTGACGATCTCGGCATTGACGTTGTTGTAGACGGCGTCATCGTTGTAGGTGACGTTGTTCTTGTCGTCACTGCCTGTGTCGTGCTCCTACAGATACAAAATAGTATATGTAGAGTTTTTTAGGACTTTATCGGTAATTTACGTGGCATTTAAAGTAAATATATTTTCTTGGTGACGAATATGTATGTATCGAACTTTATCAGAACGTAACGGAACGTTAGCTGACACATCGACGCTGTGCCGAACATCAACTAGACCAATACTGAACGATAATACTGATAGGTTTACCAGTGTGAATCCAGAACAAAAGCCCCAGACAAAAAGTGCCAAAATGTCGTATTCTTCAGTTTGTGCCGAAATGTCGATGCCGAAATGTCGCGTGCTAAAATGTCGCTTACCGAAATGTCGCGGATTCGTCGAGCACAATTACATGTAATTCATGGCAACAAAGAAACAATAATAAAGGGGAAATATTGCCATCAAACTGTACCACTTTCGACCCATCTATTAATACACAATATGCAAGAAGCTCCCGTGAGATACAGCAAACGGTTAGTTGCCATAACAAATATTGAAAATTAATTTTAAACAATCATGTTAGATACCGGTAATACAAAAATAAATTTGGAAAATTGTTTAAAATTAATTGTCAACATTATGATCAAAAAGTTAATCACTTTTAGCAATATTTATATGGTAACATTTGTATGTATTTTGCAGGAACTTCTCCAGTCTTGTGCATAATTCAGATGGGCCGAAAGTGGTACAGTTTAATGGCAATATTCCCCTTCATTGTGTCTTGCTTGCACTCTCATTTTATAACATTTACGCATCCAATGCATTAATTGTACTGCGCATGCACCTCAAATACTGGTTTGGGGATTTTGTCCTCTGGGGATTTTGTCCGCTTGGACATTTGTATTGTCCGCGGGGCTTTTGTCTGTGGGGCTTTTGTCTGGATACCAGTGTATAAGGAGTTTTTTTTATACGGCGCTGTATCTTTTTGGGGTAATTTCATAACCTAGGTGGTATCCATATATAGATTATATCAGAATTGTAATGGTCAATGTTGTCGAAAAGTTTTGTCAGATTCCTTTCATTACGTGCGTCCTGATTCTGAAGTTTTGTTCGTCGTTTGAAAATGATTCCACGGGAACGTCACATTACCCGAATAACAAACTTATAATAACTATAAACTTTTCAGGACGAACTTTCAAAATTATCCCTCCTGAATTGTTCATCACCAGCTGTTGTGGAATAATTTGACTTACATTCCAGTACAGGATTTGACGGCCGTAGCCATTGGAAACACTCCTTCACCACAACTACCGTCATAGTCATCCTGGTGTAAACTCCACACCATGGCGCCCGCATACTGGTTATCCTCAATCCACTGACACTGAAATTATACATATATAGCAGAATTAAACTCCATACCATCGCGCTTGAATAATGGTTATCCTCCACCCATTAACACTGAAAGTACATATATATTGCAGAATTTAACTCAACATCACGACGCCTTCATACTGATTATCCTTCACCCACTGACACTGAAATTACTCATATATAACAGAAGTAAACTCCACACCATCGCTCTTGAATAATGGTTATCTTCCACCCGCTGACACTGAAATTACATATGTTTTACACTGTTTATGCTCCACACCATCACGCCTGCATAATGACTATCCTTTATCCACTGACACTGAGCGTATCTAGGCGAGGGATGTATATGCCATTTGCAGTTCTATGAAACATTATTTTCCAGGAGGACTTTGATGGTATAAAGACCTGGAGCGGTTTAGTGAGATTTTGGCCCCCATGAGGTGCGGTCTGTAGTGCCAAAGTCAAATGTCGCGAACGAAAGCATTTTTTCCAGTTAGCGTAAAGTATATTATCTTGTCATATGCTCTCAGTATTTTTTAGGTTCTAGGTTTTAGGGTTTAAGAATAACAGCACCTTGAAGTAGTGGATTTGTGCAAAATCGTCAGTTTCGAGGTGAAAACAGCACCTTTTTTCTCTCCGTAGACATATGAAGGCAGTCCAGAACCAAAACCGTTTTGGGCAACAAGAAACAATTGATACGGCCAATGTTTCGAGGTTTAGATTATCTTGGTTCTCGACTGGTTTCATATGTTTACGGAGAGAAAAGTGTGCTGGTTTCACCTCAAAATAGACGATTTTGCACAAATCCACTACTTCAAGATGCTGTTATTAAAAATATGACTCCCAGGGCCTAGAAAATGTTCACAGCATAAGACAAGATAATATACTTCACGCTAATTGAGAAATTTCTTTCGTAAAGGATATTTCATTTTGGCACTCTAAACCGCACCTCATGAGGGCCAAAATCTCATCAAACTGCGCCAGGTCCTTTATAGTCGTTAATGTGACCATAGAGCCGATATGAGGGAGACCCTTTCAATTTTTGTAATACATATGTGTCGTCTGCACTATCGGAGAATGTGTCGAAATGTACGATATGGAATCGATAAGATTTTGAAAAAAAATAGTTAAACGCAACATAACAAGGATGATGGAAAAAGATGCCGCCATACTGAAAATCAATCAAATGTGCTGAGTGATAATTTCTACAAACATTACAAGAACCCAAACTGATCCATGAGATTATTTGTATCTCAGTCACGCGCTTTTATTGTAGTTGTTCATTTGAACATCTTGAATGAGAGCGAGTGAGTGATTTAAAATTTAACGTCGATTTCAACAATATTCCAGTCATATCACGACGATCCCATATTAGTCGCCTCCTACGACAAGCTTAGGGGGACTGGGGTTGCATTGGTGTAGAGGGAGGGTGAAGTCAAGGGGGAGAGATGAGAAAGGCTGAAAAGATCAGGAGACAGCAAAAGTGATAAAAGAGAAAAAAGCATGATAGGAAAAGGACTCAAGATACAAGAAAGGGAAACAAAGAATGAAAGGAAAGGTGCCCCGTAACCCCAAGGGCGATGCTCAGTAACGGTATAACGTTTGGTGAGTGGCAGAGACAACGGATATGGACGGACTAAATTAGTGTCTCAAACATAAGGTATAAAAGAATTCCACTCCGATATTGCTAAAGAGCGTTTCGAGCAGCTATATGGACAACGAAATATATGCATTACATCACTTATTTGTAGTGCAACCGACCGAAGAATGCTTTAAGGCTTATGAAATGAATATACGCTAGTCCGGTTTCCTAAAGCGATGCTTTTATATAACTAGAGCAGTCAGCCACGTCCTGTTGTATAAGTATAAAGATTTGAGAAATCTCAGGTGGATACATTCCTCTACGGTGTCAATCCTTTTGCGTCGAGCTTCGATAGTCGATTTATATTACACAATGCTTATTGACTGTCACTCACCGAAACGATTGTTTGATAAAACTCTACAAACGTATCAAAATAACTAGTATTGATTTATGATTCAGTTTGAATTATAGTATGGTACCGAATACGAAACAACAATAGTAAATTTGGAGTAGCGGACACAAGTTGATGTATGGTAAATCTTTTCTACGCCGTGATGACCACAAACGCATGGATTGAACAAACTATTACTTTACTTACACAAATCTGCGATGATATAACACAATCACGGCGATTAATTTATTACAAAGCACAAAGAGTAGTATTATTTATATTACCCATTGTTTGGCTATTCATCTAAGATCCAAGTTCACCTATTGTTAAGAAAAATACCTGATAGTATGCATCACATCAAACTTACCTTATTACGCAAGCTCTCAAAGTTAGGATAAGATAGCCAGACATTATTATTGACTGCAAAGGGAACCTCGCTCTCAGCATCCCAATGTTGAACAGTATTAGCGTCGGGAAGAAAGGAAGAACAAATCTGAAATAAGCAATGAACAAATTATACAAGTCACATGAACAATATATACTAGCAATAGGAAAAGTTTATAACGCCATCACCTTGCTGGACCATATCAATGAAGACACTATCATCTTTTTCAAATGGCCGACATGCAAGATAAAATCATTTCGCTTTGGAAACTTGTATGTGTAATGATCACACGAAACAAATTGTTTGGGGACACTATACGAGGTAGACAAAATTCCGGATATATTATAGACTAGAGACTAGAGACAAGAAACATTAGCCATCCAAAATTGCTTCTGTATAAGGCGGTGATTTGAAGGAAACTACAGATAGCCCTACAGGCGCATCATATTTAGACCTGTATCTCTATAAAAATGAAGTGGGCCTTCTCTCTCGTCGACTTTATGACAAAAGAGATTATTACAATTTCTACATCATAAACTATCCCTTTCTGGACAGTAATATTCAAGTGGGACCTGCGTATGGCGTATACATATCTCGCCTAGTAGCATTTGCTAGATCCTGTGTTAAATGTGATGATTTTGATCAACGTCAGAAAACATTGTTGCAGAAACAACCCATTAAAGATCATCATGGTGTTCATATGAACAGTCACAATCAAAGCGTGCCTGAGATACACCATCCTCTAGATGTCGACTTTACAACGAATATTATGGATTAAGAATACTGATCAGTGATACAGATTTGATATATTTGGAACATCATGATGTTTTGCCGGCATCATTGAAAAATGTTGACCGCTCCCTCTTGCAGGAACCTAGCCTATGTTTATGTATAATATGATTGTCTTTTTGAATTTGGTGCTAATACTGTTATATGTAATATAAAATAGGTCTTTGGATTATGGACGCGGATATTCTTCAATGGACGACGGCTGAATTATGAATGACGGACCAGACGCTTGTAACGTAATATTAGATTCTAATTTTGCAACCTCGCTGGAGACCATGCGATGAAGACAAAATTTGTTCTATACTAACGCATACGACTTCAGCTCCCAGTAAGATGAAGATTTTGCAGTATATATGTAGTAAGTAAAACTGAGATGTACACAGGGAGAATTACGAAGGAAATCAGCTGACAATTTAACATATACTGATATTTAATTGGCGTATTTTATTCCTAAACTATTGATCAAAAGCATAAACATAATAAATCGAGTAAAATAATAAAATGCCCGATTCATTAATCAACAATCTGGTTTTAATGCATGTCTGATGGATGTCAAAACTGAGAATTATTATAAGCCTTCAAAAACAGAACATTGACAGAAACTTACTTGTCGATATGTTGAGATTTCGCCAACGCCCGGGGAACTGGGCGCACCAACTCCAATGTTACTGCCCTCGGCCAGTTGGAAGTTTCTGCCGTACGTAGGGACGCCGACGTAAATCTTGGACTTGGATAATCCTAGATAGTTCCAGTATTCAACAGACCATTTCTGTTTCAAGAGGGTAAAGTGAACCATCATTGAGCATATTTTTCACCGCATTTAGTATTTTTAGTCGGTAATATCGACTTTCTCCGCAATCTTACCCATAGAACCTGTAATTAATCATAATTCCGGTCCTCAAATCCTCGAGGAAATGAATTTGAGAATTTATTGCTGTAATTTTCTGTCGTTTTCAACACTTATGTATGAAACATGAATAATTCGTTCATAGAATCGTCACTCTAAAGGACAATGACAAGGGTTAAATATACCAAAAACCTCTTTCTCTGGAAGATGAATTTCATGTCTCTTTGCGAATGACGTCATGCACTTATCTTGACTAAGCGGTTCACCGTTACACTTGCTGGCTATGGGGATATTCTGTCTTCGGCATATGTCATACAGTGAAAGCTCGTCAATAATATACTGAGTGACTTACGGATCATTATAGTTGTATGAGAGAGCTACTCCTCAACTATAACGGAAACTCAATATTTCTAAAACTATGAAAGTCGTGTGAGTGGTTAGTATGATCTCACGGATTAATGACTGATGGGTAGCAGTCGTTCCTCGAATTTCCTTCCTTCCTTCGAATATTGGAAGAAATTCCTGTTACTGCCCCCTTCTCTTTGATGCTATCATCCTATTATGCATTTAGAACCAGTTTCAAGTGAATATTTATAGAGAGTCACCTTATTTCAATAGGAAAACTGTTATTGCTTGTATTCTATTAACATAATAAAGAGATGCTCTTTGTTCTCCCAAAATTCATCGAGGGTAGTGTGGACATGGTGGAAGGTAATGTTGAACCTACTTACAACATTGAGGTTTTGATTAGCATCATCTTGCCTGGCTTTGAGTGGACTGTTATGTCCCGTGATAGAATCCCACGGTCCGTGGTAATCATACGCCATCACATATGCAATGTCTATCAGACTGAAGATAAGAAGGTATATGCGTTCAATAGAGCTCGCAAATGTACGACTTTGTAGAAACAACGACAAGTATGCTTACATGTAGATATACATTCATATACAAAGTCAGGACGTGTTTCTCTTCAGCGCTGGATAAAACCAATAGTCTCATGGAGATGTGAGGGATAGTTTTCTCTGTAGCTATAGTTCGCTGCAAATTCGCCAGTTGCCAGTAATATTCTCTGCAATCCCTTGTGGAGCCGGACTCAAACACAATATATAGGCTGAAAACTTGCCGCGCCCAATGAAATCCATGAGTCACATTTCTCAAAGCCGTTAATGCCAAAATGAAATTCATTTGTCAGTTAAATACATTGATAATCAGAAGCCAGCCACAATCATTGTGTGAAGCTTTTTCAAATTACCTTGACGATGTCGACAATGCATGGATCTGGTACATGGTCGCCCCAAATCACGAGTCAATGGAAAGTCACCTTTCGAAAGGATTGAGGATTGACCAGCGTATGGTTATGAAGGCCAGATATTGGACAGACACGGCAGTGTACAGAGGCCTGTTTGCCTTTCTTAGATGAAGCTTACAATAAAAAAGATCACGCGACTTACTTGGCCAGTGTAGGTGCGTCATACCCCGGGTCAATATGCTGTTTGCCAACTGGAAGTGCGACGCTCAGTTCCATTCTGGATATTCCTGGTGCAAGTACTTCGTTGTCTATGGCTGTACGGAGAGCCTGCAGATTAATTGCCAGAGATAATGATTTTACATGCATTCAATGTGATTTCTTTGGGATCAGCTTACTCCCATATGAGACTTTCCTGAATGTAATCGGATAGAAACCATGAAAAAAATCACCGGACTCCCTTTTATCCCCTCCTTCTTTGTACGTTCGTCAACTTTTGGACATAGGAACAACTTTGGTTGTTTGCACTACATAATTTGTCAATTAGAGTTCATTATGTAGCTATACGGTACCTATTTTGAAGACGACAAGAGAAACCCTACTACAACTCTTAGATAATATCGACACCCCAAGGGTGACACAATACATACCGTCATGAATACATTGTGTGATATTTTGTTATCGGGAAATTCCCAATCCACGTCGAGGCCGTCCATATCCCAGTTTCGAATCTGTGATACCGTGTTAGTAGCAAACGTTGCCAATAAAGTTGGATTGTTCGTTAAGGACACTATTCTACTATTGTCGTGGGTGGCACCGCCTAGAGCAATGATGATCTTCAAACCCACAGTTGATTGGCTCCGAAGTTGAGTCAGTTGAGGATATCTGGTGATATCAAAGCAAGAACAAAATCTGAACAAAACTACGATGCTTGTATTACGACGCAGCTAGCTTTAAAATGCAATAAACTCTTAACATGAAAGTGTTGTGTTTAACATTATAAATATCCGAGGAGTGATAACATTAAATAAAGTGTTATATTTATGACACTCTCAGAAAGTGTCGGAAAAAAATGATATATCCAACATTATAGTGCTGTATCAGGAGCCATACAACACTTAACAATGCTGACATTGACATGTAAAGTGTTGTATTGCTCCTGATACAGCACTATAAAATTTGGACAGGACACTTTTTCAACACTTACTGAAAGTGTTACAAATATAGCACTTTGTATAATGTTGTCACTCCTGGGACATTAAATGCAACACTTTCATTTTAAGAGTGTAGTTGTTTTAATGACTGTTACATATTTTATGCTATAATGAGGAAAAGATCTGATGTTCAATACATGTATACACAATATATGGTTATTTGATCACGTTTTCAGTTTTTCTATATTTGCAGCTTTCACGACAGTCATTAACTAAAAGGCTATAATTGTGGAGAAAAAATAATCTTCTTACATGTTGTCAACGTCGCTCTGCGTAAAAGGCACAATAGTCTGGAGATCTGGCTTGACTTGAACGAAAGATACGAGAATACTCGTACACAGATCGGGCGGGATCGCTGATGGTGTGAAAGGTGCCCATGTCCCGTAATAACAGGCAATATTCGAGGCAGCTCCATTTGCTGCAAACACAAATTTAGAAAGTCACATATGAGAATAATGTTGTATGCTGATTTAGAGTTTTAATATGCTGTCAAATTCTAAGGGTAATCTAACGCAATTGATCAAAAGGAAGAAACTTGTTGAAAGACTAACAGGATTCACAATTTATCATAGACCATGGACCAATTCTCAGGAATGCTCCTTCGTTGCAACTTTGCAGAGTCAACTTGATTTTTCTCTCGAATACTTAGTTGGTATTCTCTCGGCACATACAAAAGTTCCCACAGAAAGGTAGAAAGGTAGACGTCCTCGTAAAGGGAGACCTCGCTGTAATCGAGTTTTTTGAATTTTTAGCTAGCCGTAAGTCTGTGTTTGCTTGAAACCCGTTCACTTTCTCCGAATACTCTTCTGGCATTTTTACTTGAAACGTGCGCGTGTTCATATGATGAGGGGTTTTGGATATGCGATTTGACATCTGATAGTCCTAAATACAAGCGTGTAGTCCGTCATTCAATATTCAAAGCCTCGTTCTTCAAAGAATTTCCGCGTTCATATTTGAAAACCTATCCCATATTCCATATAACAGCATTAGCATCAAATTAAAAATAAAAACAATCATAGTATACATAAACGTGGGCTAGTTTCCTGCAAGACCAAAGCGGCCAACAATTTCAAGACCTCTACCTTCGTCCACAATTTATCTCAGCATCTGGCCACTGTATTGCGCCCACCGAGAATTGAAAAAGTGCCGCGGCTACTTCATGTAGCGTTAATCGAGAGAAAACTTTCCTCAAGATCAGCTCTTTATGCTTAAAAGATCTGAGGACAATCTACAAAATGCGTGAATCATTGTTTCGGTGATGGAACATCTAGTTTTGCCATTATGGAGAATATGCTGGCAATGTAACTCTAAATTAAAGGAACGTTTTAATAAATATACATGCACATTTGGAAGAGTATTCTCATGCTCACAGAATGTTTACCGCATGATGTCAGATAGATATCGAAAGGCAAGATCAACATGTTTTATTGATCGGGACGAAATTTAAATCAAATCTTACCTCGAGAAATTAGGGACAGTAGAATCAGGCATATACATGCAATTCGTGATATCTTCTGCAAAATAGAATTAAACAATTATCTACATTTTAGCTAAGCTGGGTTTTATCATAGATTTTTAATATATTTTAAATATAACACGTTAAACAAAAATATTTCGCTGTATTATATCGCGGCAGATATATTGAAACATTAGATCAGTTTTTTTTCAAGGCGTTATTTCTTAGATATATTAAAAAATAAGCTAAAATGTATACGAAAAATCCAAACAACAGACGAATGCGTCAGTAAATGTAGGCAGCACAGCATTTTGTGCAGAATTTAAAATAAAACATATTTGGTTCAAAACATAAATATAATTTTTTTTTCAATAGAAAAAAGCTAACGGAATGCGGAATGCAAGCATACGTGTGGTGGGGGAGGGGGGGTCAAGAAATCACTCCTTTATCAACTTTCTATTCACTTTCCTTTTTAAAAATTATATTTCTAATGCCGAACTTCATGAATTTCAGCAACACGCTTCAATAAATTTTCTACTGTACAACATTCACATATTTTACAGAACCATGTTCTCGTCTCAATCCCAAGTCTCTCTCCTCCATCACCCTCCTATCTCCGCTGAACTAGTCAAAGACTCCTTTCAAGACAATAGTTAAACTTACACATGTTATGCTATTGTTTATTTTATGTTTCCATGGCCCAGTAGGCGCTAAATACAGCTATATCTTCTTCTGGCTTGAGTCGATTGCCAATTCCCATAGCTACCATATCCAAGTTTCACGACCTTCTAACTAAAACTTTTCAATTGCCAACTGAGCTTGTTTTTCTGTTTTTTCACTCGAGTAACCGCATATGTTTCCTGCCAAATCACCATGATCATTATCATTACCTCGACAAAAACTGTGGCCGTTTAATGGTAAAAATACGCTCGCCTATGTTATATTATGTAATTAAGGATCTAATCACTTTGCCCGAGGCCTTCAGGGTCTTCCGACGAAAAAGAGATGCTCTTTTTGAATTTTTTTCTTCTATTAAATTACTCACAGTAACCCTAATAAGTCCTGGCAAAGTTTCATGATCCTTGATCAAAATTGTGGCCGTACGAGCGCGGACAAACAAACAAATGGTTACTACAATTATACTATAAGATGTAACGATTATAAATATTTACCTGCATGTTTGAAGATTGCCTCGAAAATTGGTTACTTCACACCCCTCTGTAATTTCCTGTTATGATATTTGCGCTTACATTCGATACAGGATAGAGGTGAGAACTACTTCCAAACGGTCGCAAATGCAGGGAATCATCAGTTGATCTCCATCGATTATTAAGAAAATTAAAAATTTAATTGCTAGTTGAACTCTTTTGCTAGGTCACTGGTGTCTCCGAAATTTCTTTACATTGTGTATCAGGGTAAGTCACCCAGGATTTTTATATTGTTGCGAAGTGTGCATGTTATTGAGGTTAAACTACTTGATAATCAATTTTCCTGGATTTATGATATTATTGTGTTAGACGATGGCCCTTGTGCATGTTGCCGACTGTATATATATTCTTGTCAGTTCTATTTGACTTTGTATGAATGTGACGTTAACACACGGAAATTAGACATTCATGATTTACCACTATCATTTTGCTGCATTCCCTGTTGTGTTAGGTGGATTTGACCATTGCGTACATTTGTGTTTGGTAGTGGTGTCTCATACGTTTATGCTCGTCACAAGTTTGAGGATGGAATATTGCTGAATAGTTGGCATAACTGCTGACGTCAGAACAAAATACATACTCGGGCATATTTTAAATAGCAATGTTTCATGAAGCCGATCCGTTATTTGATTGATGACCGAAATGAATGAAGTAAATAGGCGTGAAATGTGAATGAAATTTTGACATGAAATATCTCAAATACGCGACTGATTGAATAGTATCTAACATATACAGTTAGTGGGAAAATGCTAATATTCTGAGTGTAGATGTAAAGACATCACAAGAACCAAAAGTGATCCCTACGAAGATTTGTATCTCAGCCAGGATTTTATTGTCGCTGTTCATGTGGACATCATGAATGACATGTCCATACGACTCCTAGCACCGTGAGTTTGGGTATCTTGCGCGGCGGGGAATCTCTCTCTCTCCCTCTCTCTCTCTCTCTCTCTATGGGGCCAGGAAAAGTGATATGAACAAAGAAGACATTAAAATGGATTTAACGCCAAATGAGGGTCAGGAACATGAAACATACATTTCATACATATTATAATCGGGTTCTACTTTATCATGATCGCTGAGGATACTACACAGCCAGAAAAACGGTGTTGGCCCAACACCATTTTTTAGTGTTGAGGCCAGTTCAACACCAATAAGTGGTGTTGAGAAATGGTGTTGACATAATTCAACACCAAAATGTGGTGTTGAGGCCAGTTCAACACCAAAAACGGTGTTGAGAAAATGGTGTTGACCCAATCCAACACTGAAAAATGGTGTCGAGACCAGTTCAACACCAAAAAACGGTGTTGAAAGAATGGTGTTGAAAATCTAACACTGAAAAATGGTGTTGAGACCAGTTCAACACCAAAAAACAGTGTTAAGAAAAGGGGGTGTTTCGACACCAGTTTAACGCCAAAAACGGTGTTAAGAGAATGGTGTTAAAATTCCAACATTGAAAAAAAACAAGGGTTATGTGAAACCCGGCAGGCTCGCCGTTTTGGTTTACGCCAATAAGAATGTTACCAACTACAAATTGATATTTTTTGAATTTACTTCAATTTCAAAATTTCAAATTTCAAGTTAAGAAAAATGCAATTTTAATTGCCAGCCCTTATAAAAAATACCATGGTTTACAACAGATTGAGCCATGGTAACCACGGTAATACCATGGTTGTCATGGTAATAACATGGTACATATGGTTTACATGGTTTGCATGGTACTACCATGGTAATACCATGGTACAGATGTACCATGGTTCAATGTACCATGGTTACTCTGTTCAACTATCGTAATACCATGGTACAGATGAACCATGGTTCAATATACCATGGTTAACCACTTTCAACAATAGTAATAGCATGGTACATAACAACCATGGTACAATATACCATAGTTAACCAAAATATTATTTCCCCGATTTTTTGGCGTAATGTTGTTAGTGACAAAAAATACAATTGGAAGGATTTCAATTTACGACAAATAAATGAATGGATGCAAAGTTATATGCCTGTGAATAAAGTTGAATGGCTGACAGAATGGCTTAGAAACCGGTAAAGGTAAACAAATGATGTCTACCAAATGTACTGATTGTAATTTGTATAAGCATGCCAATAGCATGGTGTGAGGCAGGAGAGAAATGTTGACCTCTGAACAGTTATATATTCGGTACTCTGATGAACGCTTGGCCTAGAACAAAAGACATTCTTATTTTCCTGGCTGGAATCAGTGAGGCTTATAACATGTTTAATTGTGATCCCTGCATTAATTATGGGGATTATAAACAAGGATAGAGTCTCCCCGTAGTTCCCAGAAATAGGAAGTTCAGCTCCGCAAACTTTGACCCTGCAGAGCTACGGCGTTGGCCTTGCTTCGATGAGAAGACGTCTCACGAATAGACTGGCTGCCGACTTAGCATGCTGTGCATACGGTTCAGTACCGCATGACAAAATTGCGTTTTGAAAGACAAGATTTGTGTAGCTGTCAGGGAGAAAAGTGATGAAAATCTTACTAGCCACTGTGCTGATGAATAAAATATAGTTTTGAATATCCCTAAAATATGCATATATTCGGCAAAACTAGCTGCCTGGTGAATAGAAAAGGGAAATGTGCGGATAGCTGACAGTCAACATGTGCTTCAAAGCTTTATACGATTTTTCCTAAATTTGACTCAAGCGAATACGGAATTCTCAACTTTAATACAGGAGTATTTTTATCAAAAGTATTTGTCAGTTCAGTAGTTCAAGTTGCCGAATAAATCCTTCGTCAGATTTCGACTTGTCAGACAACAACAACACGTACACTAGTCAGTCTGACATTACGTCGCCGGGATTCTCTATTTTATTTTGTGTTTATCTGCGGTGATCAGTCAGGCTATTCGCCTCTTTCTCATGTGTCGATCACATGACCTGCTGGGCGAGTTCCGGTCGTTTGACGTCGTGAGATTTGCATGGAGCATGCTAGTTTTTCGTTGACAGCGTCTGTTCCATATGAGTGAAAATTATACAAGTTGCTCGAAAGCTAATGTAGTTCTGAAATATTATCTACCAGAATCAAACTGCAAAACTACGTTTTAAAAATAATTCCCATTGACTTCAATGTTATTTTCGCGACCGTCAAATCTCCCGCAGGTTACGTCCCATAAGATAAGATAATTCTTTATGTGTACAAGCGTCTGACAGAGTACAAAATTCACATAACTATAACAACAGGTCAATTAATTCCAAACTTACAGGACATATGTATCATATTCCCATATGCCGTCGGCTGGAACTCACCCAAAATGTACCACGTGACTGCACTTGTGCATCTCCCGATTTGTTCTATACTTCGTTGATTTCCGTTTTTTCCGAATGGCTGATCGATTCCGTCAAGAGTGAGATCGAAAACGAGGCTTCTCCTACAACAATCATGGCGGAAGGTCTGCGAAGTGTAATGGGACAGCAATTGCCCAGATCTTCGAATGATAGTGCTCCTCGCACCGTGCGCCTTCTCCATATCATGCATATTCATTAGGTCTCAATTTGACGTCACCATATCATACATATTCAATAGGTGATAATTTCGCCTCCTAAACAAGAGAGCTCGCAACATACGCACTTTTCATTCCACAGAGGCTTGATCAGTATGTATCTATGAGATAAATATCTAGAATGTTTTTATCGTACATATCATTAATATCATGAAAACAATGAGCTAAAACATATTGAGTCTCTTTATGAGGATCACGGTTGCAGTATTTTCCAGCGCAAAGGGGGCAGCGGGGCCCGGCCCCTTCAATATGAAAAAAGGGGGGGGGGAGCAAGGAACAGTTTGGCCCCCACCCCCCAAATATTTGTAACTGACGTGCCTTGAAATGGGTCAGATATGTGTAGAGAACCGTTTCAAATTCCAAAATTTTCCGGAGTACCCCCGTCTCCCCCATCACATCTTCAGAAGCCCTAAGTATTCATCGTGTTTACATTTGAAACATGTCTCAACTTCTCCATGAAGTTCATTCTGTCTAATCAACGTCACGAACAGCATGATGTCCATCAATAGTTCGCCGTCAAATAACCTCGGAACAGTCCTTATATGTTTTGTACATACATGTATAATTAATGAATTACTGAACCATCTACGGCATAAAAGTAGCTACGCCTCGCGAAAAAAAAAAATATCGGTAGGGGGGCCTACTAATTGTGTGAAGATCACTTCCTTGTTGTGTGTAAACCAGTATGCCTGAACACTATACCTTTATTCGTTGAATATTTATGGTCTAAATTTGTGTTCGCACTGTAACTTTAAACTTGGGTGGGTGGGTATAGTTGACAAATATCATCAGCGAATTATTTTCGAAGCGACGTTGGGGAAATTTCATTGAAGAACGTACGCCCATTGGATTTTTTTTTTTTTTTTTTAGCTCTTATGAGTCGGTTTTATTGCGACATATGCTATCCCTTTCAAAGTTCTCCGAAGCGCCAGACTGCTTAAATCAAGTCTGAA
>JAVTVY010036688.1:0-15968 GCA_036873755.1 Hanleya hanleyi | reverse complement strand
ATTTGTAAACAGGGAGCCTTCTCACCCTTCACTGATCATGTCTTCATCCACCATGCTTTTTCCAAAGTGGCCCAAATCAGCACCAGGAAGTACAGTTTGAAGACTCATCTGCAAGTTGAAATATCAGATGTATCAGAAATGCTGAAATATCGCAGCTCATAAAATCCATAAAGATCTGCTCTCAAATTTCTAAACAATGTAGGTCGTGGGCACTGACCCGGAAGTGATTAATTGTGATCTGATGCCTGTCAGGGATGGAATCATTGTTAAAATAAGGAATGCTCTCATCTGAACAAACCATACCCAACCCCAAACAATGTTGAGAAGGCACAGATAAAACTATGCACAGATAGAGATTTTACAGCCTATATACCAAGGGTACCCTCTTTATAATTTCCCCTCAGCTTGTCCCATATGACTTAAGACTGAGGTACAAGTAAAAAGTACTATATCTCACTAACATGTACATATTTTTTCATCTGATAAAAAGCACCAAGTCGACAATCCTTCTGCCTATAAAAAGAATAAAGCATTAACTAGATATGTTAAACACTATTTTAAATTATTTTTTTATTATTTTAATTCATTTTTTATGAAATTTTTCAAATTAAAATTTAAAAATAAAGAAAAATTAAATTCAAAATGTGACAAAACATACTTTGTTTACAAGCTGCTCATTTAGACTACATTTGATAAACATTTCCTTCATGGCAGTGGTTAACTTCCCCATGTAATCAGTGGGTCACCCCAGTAATCTATCAAATGTGATTAAAATTTGATGTTGATACAAAGATCAAAGACAAGTTTAATCCTGTAATAAGTGACAGCAATATACACAAATGTTTACACAACACATACCAAAATATAACATAGAGGTGTTTATGGTATACACAACTCCATATAGAGAATATATGTCAGTTCAATTGGATGGATCTACATCTCATCAGATCTTGCTGGCAGTAATTAGAAAGATGCACATATTACTTGTAAACAGTTATTATTACTGAGAAAACTCCTAAATACCATTGAGGAATATATTCTGTGTCAGATTTCAAGTCCATGAATGCAATGTCTGCAAACAGGCAACACTTGTCAAAACACAACATAGAAGAAAAAAAGGAATAAAATTCAATGACAACATATCTGATGGTCATTTGCTGATCTCTGCTACATTAACAATCATGAAAGATGAGGACAGCTGGAAGTTGCCTAACTTAAACTGTTAACTGTTTGGTGAAAGATTAAAGTGGCAACTTACAGTGAGAAAGGCCTATCTTCCAACAGAGTTGGAGGCATACCTCTGAGTCACACTGTGCGAAATTCCCAGAGTTGATGTGTGTGTGTGGGGGGGGAGGGGGTTGTATGGGGCTTGCTAATATTTGGTGCCTGTAATCCATGTTCCTTGCTACCCACAAGATCTCTGATATGAATATGAAAGAGAATTACAAACTTATAATCCTGGAGATAGTGGGAATGGAATGAGGAGAAAGTATTTGCTATGATGCAAATGTGACTGACAATAAACACACAACAATGTGAAACCATCAACAGTCAGATTAATTGTTGACTCGGTTAATCAGATTTTATTTGCCTCATTAAAGTTACAAATGCAAAAGGCATTTTGGAAATTCTTTGTGTGTGGGACAAACAACTGAGTTTTTACAGGTGATATGATTATTATTAATTTCATGTGGTTTTAGACTGATATAAAGTGAATTAATGCATAAATGATTTGAAGCATTGGAGATTTGAACTGAGGTCGAGATTTTGAAAAAAAGCATGCAATTGTATCTATGTGAATTTCCTTTCTTCCATTCACATTTTATTGTATCTTGAAAGTTAATTTGCTCATAATTACCAGCTGTGTTAAATGAACCTCGTCATATTTGGCATTGACTATTTGGCCCTACATGTAGTACTGACAAATCAGTCATTTTTTGCCTATATTTGCTCCAAAAGGTCTCAATTTTGTCGCAGAAATGGCATAACAATACAAGAGATGTTACCCAGCATTATCAGTGTGATATTTATTTCAACCACATTTAGCAAGAAAAAAAATAATTTTAATAATTAAAAAATTTATTAAAATTAATTAAAAATTTTATTTTATTTTATTAATAATTTAATAACATAAATTTGAAACAACCCTAATATTTGTACGTTGTTCATGAGTCAGCATGGAAAAAATTGGGCTGATCCAGTAAAAACTGTAGCCACAGTGACGATTTAAAGTTCTCTGTTCAAATGTGAAAATGTCGGGTGACAGGCATCAGCCTGCTATTAATTCCGTTACTTGTTATGTATTAGCGTTAAAAATCGGCAAAAATCCAGAAAATTCACAATGCATAAATCCACCTGGCCTGTCAATATTTACCTTGTGGGACATTAACAGTGGAAGTCTTGACAGATGTTGACCATGGAAATTTCAAATTACCGCCACTGACAGCTGATTGGTACTACAGAATGTCATTCAATTTGTAAACAGGGAGCCTTCTCACCCTTCACTGATCATGTCTTCATCCACCATGCTTTTTCCAAAGTGGCCCAAATCAACACCAGGAAGTACAGTTTGAAGACTCCTCTGCAAGTTGAAATATCAGATGTATCAGAAATGCTGAAAAATCGCAGCTCATAAAATCCATAAAGATCTGCTCTCAAATTTCTAAACAATGTAGGTCGTGGGCACTGACCCGGAAGTGATTAATTGTGATCTGATGCCAATCATGACACTATTTTTAACGCCGATAATACCGGAGAATATAACAGTTTTCTTAAACGCAATATAGATCCGGGCGTATCAAGTTTCTTACACAGACCAGTATGTACTCATCGAGTCATCGTGTCCTCTTTAATTCAGTCCCGGGATTTTCTAGATCTACATTTTTGGCGGGTGTTCAGACTCCGTGAATTAGTGGGCGTATCTATAGGTGGTTCCCAAGACTACCAACACGTTTGGCTTGTTTACTTATTGTCCTTCAATCTCAGTCTGACGGTTATATAGAAACGAGCAATCCTTTTCGTATACAGTAAAAGAAAAATAGGATAACTAACAAGCGCTTTACATTTAGACAAGTTACACAATTATAACTGATGCATGGATTATACTGGAGACAGGTAAGTCCTTACGTTTGTGAAATTCTCCATCGTAATGTATAGCTTTCCGTGATATATATCTTATTGATTTTTCCACAGGGGGTGTATAGTCGACAAAGGTTTTCTGGTGTAGTATGACGACAATTATAATGCAAAAATTACCCATTTGATTTTACATTTTCATGAAAAAGAAAGCCAGTTGTGAAAGATATCGTTCTTTAAAATCTTTTTCGATAAAATGTCGTATATTATAGTTTATGTCCTATTTTATAAATTAAAATTTTGTGATTTTACATATAAAAAACCCTTTAATCTCCTCCGTACAAAATGTTAAGTTGTTCCGAAACGAGTTATAAAACCTGACTCAGAAATTCTGCAGGGCTGGGATGGGTAGTACAGTGAGGAACAAGAGAGAAATTACTACATTGCAGTCAACACCTGTGAATGTTGTAGCAGTACAGTGAAAGACCTATCAGCGGAGTGATTTGTCTTCATATGCGCACTAATTTATCCACGTTAGAAAAGAAAAGATGTCTTATAGGCATCTGAATTTTAGGATTATCATAATCAGAAACGGTTTAGTCCATAGAATTCACTGATGCAAGGCCAAGGTAACCTGTACGTATATTCGTTGTAACGAAAATTGAATCATCCGTAATAATCCACTACCACCGCATAATGTTATAACATTAGACGTGATACACGTATACTATAGTTGTATAGATACATGTGTAGCGAAAACAGGGGAATGTTGACCTATTATAATAAAACACCACATCAAAACGTTATAATATTGGAAGTGATAGGGCCTTATGCAAGTTTACATATATTTGTTGCAATAATCAAGCCAAAATAACGAGAACTACACCCTTTGGTGGCAAGAAGCATCAAAATTCGTTAAGTACTTTCGGAGATATCAGAGCGGACATACATACAGACATACAGACGGACAGAAAAATAATCCTCCAGCTACAATCGGTGACGAGGATTAATAGAAGTGACAACCCAATGAGTTTATCAAATAATAAAAAAAGACTTTCAAATATTTGGAAACCCAAACCAATTTCAAAGATTTGCTCATGTGATAAAATCTAGGCTTTTCAGTATCCGTTTTCGCTTATTTAAATTGGAAATTTGACCTTTTTTTCAAAATCTGATTTTCGTTAAATTTAGTACATGTATCAGGTGCAGCAGTTTGATCTGTGAAACTATGGAGAACTGAAGGGGTGAAGCTTTATCGAACTGTCCGAGAGAAATATTGACACTTTTCAATATTCAAATTAGCTCTGTGATAGATTTGATATTCGATTTTAATGAGTAATTAAGCCTCTCCTATTTAATTACAACACGTGGTATCATCTGCAAAATAACACTGTTACTCTCTTTTCCATACAAGTCAATACGGATAGCTATTTCATTCTGAGAAGATATTTCATTTGACATTTTCGGCCGAGCCTGTTCTGAGGTTATTACGAGCGAAAGTTTCGCTGTTCTGATGAATTGTTCGCGCACAGGATTGTCGAATTCATCTACTAGCAGACGTATAGATGATATACAAGATAAGAAATCGGTGCTGAAACAATGAAACAACCATATATCAAATTGTCATGCCCGTTACATACGTTACAATACCCATTAGCCTCCATTGTGATGATTCACGGTAAGCATTATGGACCGCATAGCTCATATGGCAAGGACAACTACACAGATTGTAGGGGTCGTGGATTCGACTCTCGTTGACGATTAAATTATTTTTTTCTATTAATGTTAATGTTTTCTATTTTCTGTTAAATATTAAATGGTCATTTCTGTACTATAAAACGAATTAATCATAAAACCAGCTGTGAGTATTAGCAATGGGCCGACACACGGTAAAATGCAACTCTACAGATTGAAGGGTCGTGATTTAGATTTCCACAGACGGCTAAATTATTTTTCCCATCAAAAAATATTTCTATTTACACGAATTGCTTGGGGCTAATCTAAACTTCATAAACTAAGTTAAACAATCATAATTCGACGAAAGTTGGTGGGTTGTCCCCTTACTTCTGAAACGTATTAGTTGAATTTGTTGTTATGATGCATGCTCTATAAATATTACTCATTAAGGTTCACAATTATAATGCGTTGCTTGTCTACTTATTCCTCATGTGTAAATTATCCAAATTGGGTGGATATTATGATTACTAGAAGTCGTCGTTGAACTATATGCAAATTTATATCGAATTATTTTTAGGATGTCACTTTCTTGATAAAGCACAAACACTAGTGCTGGATGGGTCAGACCCGTGCGAGACTCGAACCCGCGTCCTCAGAGTTTGGCACCAAATCGCCAGCAGTAAATGCAAGCACTCCAGATCACTCGGCCACCTCAGCTTCCACAGAAGAGGAAGTTCGGAGACCGGAGTCTGGATTACATACATTTGTTATCCCTCTGATAGACTGAATAATGGCACAGCTCCTAAACCCGATATTATATATATACTAATGCCATTTAGAAAGTAGTTAACATTTATATACAATTATGTTTAGGATGTCACTTTCTTGATAAAGGGTTCGAGTCTCGCACGGGACTGACCCATCCAGCACTAGTATTTGTGCTTTATCAAGAAAGCGACATCGTAAAAATAATTGGATATACATGTTACCTACTTTTTAAACGGCATTAGTATATATATATGCAAATTAGCAAATTGGTTCATCGTCCCTATATAAGCAATTCAAGGATATTATAGGTATATATACAGTACGCCCACTTTCCAGTTACCCTATCCTACTGGTAGGATAGCAGTAGGATAGCTGGAGGATAGCTGTACCATCCACGTATCATGGCCGGACCCTCCACGGATGATGGCTGGATGATGGCCGGATCCTCCGTGGATGATGGCCGGATCATCCGTGGATGATGGCTGGATCATCCACGGATGATGGTCGGACCATCCACGGATGATGGTCGGATCCTCCACGTATGGTTTGGGCCGTGAACTGACGTGCCTGCACTATACTGAGTTTCACTGATAGATAATCATATGTTTTCGACGAGTTATAATCGCATATAATGCGGGATTATTTCTGATCGATGAAAATAATCTGGAAGAAAGGGGGTTTACGGTATATTCATTGAAAAGTATAAATTCATCTGTTTATGAAGTGGATGCGTGAAGATTCGTATATTTATGTTCTTGTATTTGTCAATGGCTCACAATGTGCGGAGAAAAATATCGACACTCCTATCGTACTACCCGTAATTTGCATCTTTTATTGTAACGGTTGTCCTCTACTTCTACTTCAGTCTATTATCTTGATTATTCTCGCAAATATGTATTAGTTTAGCACAGGGTAATGCAATAAATTTGATCTGCGATTGGCGTTTTCCGATCGCGAAGAAAATGTTCTTGTGTGTGTGTATATATATATATACAGGGTGTATCAAAAAAACCGGAGTCCTAGTACGATGACATATTTTTCATTGAGCAAAGGAGAAATCTATTTTTTTTGTTGATTTGTCATCAAGACCGACCCTTTGGGACTGACCAGCTGAACAATTCAATGAGCTGTGATCAAGCATGTTAGAACAATTGCTTTTCTTCAATTATGAGTGAAATGTGACTTGCGCCAGATTTGGTTTACATCATTCGTCTGCCCTTGAAAGAAAAAAAATACGGTGTACAAATGAAATGCCTTTTATCAACTCTGAATTCATTGGCATTTTGAAAACAAAACGGTGTACAATGAAAATGCCTTTTAACTCTGAATTGAATCTCAATCTTCAACGTGTCCTCCATTTCTCTGGATGCAGGTACGCGCACGTTCTTTCATTGCCGCCACAGCCCGTCTGATAAGTGCCTGGTTCTGCCTCAGGTTGTCAACTTCTGTTATGATGCGCTGTTCCAGGTCATTGAGATCTGCTGGAGGCGTGATGTACACCCTGGACTTTAGGTAACAGTTAAACGACATTTTAATTGTACACCGTTTTGTTTTCAAAATGTCAATGAATTCAGAGTGGATAAAAGACATTTCATTTGTACACCGTATTTCTTTTCTTTCAAGGGCAGACGAATGATGTAAACCAAATCTGGCGCAAGTCACATTTCACTCATAATTGAAGAATAGCTATTGTTCTAACATGCTTGATCACAGATCATTGAATTGTTCAGCTGGTCAGTCCCAAAGGGTCAGTCTTGATGACAAATCAACAAAAAAAATAGATTTCTCCTTTGCTCAATGAAAAATATGTCATCGTACTAGGACTCCGGTTTTTTTGATACACCCTGTATGCTCTCAGCGAGGTCCGCGCTATACTCTTCGCACATGTGCGTAGATTTCGTCATATCTCTCTTTTCGTATAGGGCCTACATTTTCTCTTTGGAAAACGTATGTAATCAATCTCAAAAGAGTATATTTCCAACTTTAAAATGACTACATAATAAGCTAATAGTTCGGGCAAAATAGTACGCCCATAATAAATTTAAGTAATATTTATTTGATCAGTCTAATTTTCTAATAAAATTTACTTTGTGAATGTATGGTTTCTATTCGCAACTTTACTTTTATTCACATCTGGAGATTTTTTTGCTATTGTATCTTCATAATCTTTGATTAATTCTGTCAATGTCAGAGAAAAGGGAACCCTTGGTAAGCAACGCTGTTGAAATAGTATATTGTGTCCACCTTCGCATGCAAAATTATTTTCGCCACTTGCCATTCTGGTTGATTTATTTATTTAATTGTTCAGTTGAATTTCAACTTTCACAGAAACTGTTTTGTTCCATCAAACCACCTTTTGTCTGCGTATGTTCACCAGTCTATTATGTTGTTAGTACGTTGATTGAACTCTGTGTCACTTCCGACTTCGATGTGTCACTTCTGACTTCGATGCTCATAAACAAGATGCTTTATTTATCCATATACAAATTTCTGAATCAATTCATAAATTTACAAGCACTATATATATATTTTAAAACAAATAAAAATAGATAATTTGAAATATATATAGCGGAGATTATTTTACAGTTTCGTATAAATCTATTTCAGTAATTGACTTTATCAGAAAGATAATAGTAATCCATTGATTATGGTTTTATAATAGTAGATCCCATTTTATTGTTTTCGGTTGTTTTATTTTATTTTATTCCAATTACGCATACTTACCACTTTCTAATATACTCATCGTCACGCTAGTCCAATGCTAGTCTGCTAATACTAGTAGCCAGATAAATCATGCGATTATCTACTGAAAGTTATCGATCTTCACTTTTGAAGTGACGATGATATAATCACAACTCAAATATAGAATATTATATCACAAGGACTTCCATTATCGGAGTTACTTTTATTTTACTTTTGATACCGATCCCTTAATGATACCCTGAAACCAGTGGATGTAATACGCCTCATCTATATGTCTTCGCTGGTATATTGCATGGTACAGCTAACGCAAATATAGATGTACGGTCTGCAAGGTTAATTAGGTAGTCTACAGACTTTTGATTTTGAAATCAGGCCATTTTCCCTTCTCTAAAGTTCTAAAAAAAAAAAAAATTTGAGTTTAATTTTGGAGATTGGATTGTTGGGGTGCCTTCCCTTCTTGATTCATAAAGAACATATGCATGCAAACATTAACTGTGGAAATTGATGTTTTCGGGCAGCTTCCCATACGGTTAAAGAATGTATACGACAGTATATTCAATTGCCCCGAACATCTTGACAAGAATATATAATATATGAGAAACCAAATAATTAATTACTCAGAAGGTAGTCTCCTTAACAAAATGCATTCAGCCTAAACGATTCTTTTGTGAATAGGATTTCGCCATAACATGCAAACGATGCGGACGACCGCTGGTTAGAAACGATTCGATTTAACAGCTCGCGTAAAGATCCCACATAGCAGAAAGAAAAGAGATACCAATGGTAGTACGAAATAAGACAGAAAAATGAGAAATAATGTGGAATTCTACTTTTATCTCCATCATTATACATCCCCAGGTTTGTTGGCTATCGAGCCAGATCAAGGAGCCCCCAAAGTGTGAGAGCCTGTGATCCGATCCGAAACCATCACATACCTGAGTACATAGTGTGTTTACTTTGTGTTAAGTACCAGTGAGAAGTAGAGTTATTCCTTAGAGTTTTGCGTGCCACTGGCACATGGATCAAGGATCAAGGAGCTAATGGTTCTATATAGAACCCTCAAAATATGGTTCTATATAGAACCCTCGAAATATGGTTCTGTATAGAACCCTCAAAATATGGTTCTATATAGAACCCTTAAGAAATGGTTCTATATAGAACCCTCAAAAAATGGTTCTATATGGAACCATTTCAAGATGATTCTACACAGAACCCTCTCATGAAGGTTCTGTGGGACCATGTGAAGGGTTCTATGTAGAACCATTTTTAAGGGTTTCAGGTCGATCCATTAAATGTTCCCAACAGAGCTAGGAGTTTTATGTGGATGTTATATAACACCAATTGTTCTATACAAAAGTTTCTGCATAGACATCTTTTTCATGAAGGAAATTCGTAGCTGTAGGATTTACAACTGATATGATAATGGACTAAACTAAGAACATGCACAGGTAAAAACATGAGAAGACCTGCAGTCAGGTTTGTAAAGATCACTTCATTTATTAAAACAACAGCCAGAATATCTTGAACATATGGTCATAAGCACCGAAAACTTCATGTTTGACAGCAAATGCGATGAACATCATGCCACTTCAATATTATGACAAAACTCGAAAGATACTATTGCACTATACTATGGGGAGATTCATACATGAAATACACATCAGCCCCCACAACTAGGATTCCTGCGGAGGCAAAAATTCCTGTGGCATTGGAATATTCCCCATTTAACACAATGTTAAAGATAGTGCCACGGCACTGTAGCTCATCTGGCTGTAACTGGCAAAAGTAGCTGTAAGAATTTTTTACTAAAGAACTGCAATAGATGAGTTTCTAATTGTGTTGTCCCCCTTGAACACTGAATGATCCATGATTTCATAACAAAGTTTCAGGGGAAATTCAAGATGCGGCCATATTGGATTTTCGACATGGACCAAAAAAGGTATCTTGCACAACCGGACCACAAGGTAAACCTGTGTACCCATTTTGACAGATCCATGCAGTAATTTCCTGAGAATTCACGATAACAAAATTCCATGGGAAAATTCAAGATGGCCGCCTGGTGGTCATATTGGATTTTCAAATTGGACCAGAAAATTTATCTTGCACAACTAGACTCCAAGGGGAACCTGTGTATCAAATTTGAGAAAGATCAAGGCAGTAGTTCCTGAGAAATCGTGATAACAAAGTTTCAAGGGAAAATCCAAGATGGCTGCCTGGTGGCAATATTGGACTTTCGAATCAAATCACAAAAGGTATCTCGCACAACTAGACCCCAAGGTGAACCTGTGTACCAAATTTGAGAAAGATCCATGCAGTACTTCAAGAGAAATAGCAATAACAATGTTTCATGGGGAAATTCAAGATGGCCGCCTGGTGGCCATATTGGATTTTTAAATCAGACCACAAAAGGTATCTTGCACAACTAGACCCAAAGGAACCTGTGTACCAAATTTGAGAAAGATCAAGGCAGTGGTTCCTGAGAAATTGTGATAACAAAATTTCATGGGGAAATCCAAGATGGCCACCTAGTGGCCATATTGGATTTTCATATTGGACCGAAAAGGTATCATGTACAAGTAGACCCCAAGGGGAACCTGTGTACCAAATTTGAGAAAGATTCATGCAGTACTTCCTGAGAAATCATGATAACAATGTTTCATGGGGAAATCCAAGATGGCCGCCTGGTGGCCATATTGGATTTTTGAATAGAAGCAAAAAAGGTATCTTGTACAACTAGATCACAAGGGGAACCTGTCTACCAAATTTGAGAAAGATCCATTCAGTAGTTCCTGAGAAATCGCGATAACAATGTTTCATGGGAAAATCCAAGATGGCCGCCGCCTGGTGGCCATATTGGATTTTTGAATCGAAGCAAAAAAGGTATCTTGTATAACTAGATCCCAAGGGGAACCTGTCTACCAAATTTGAGAAAGATCATGAAGTAGTTACCGAAAAATAATGACAAGATTTCACGGGCAAATTCAAGATGGCCGCCATGGCAGCCATATTTAAAATCATAACGACACCGCATGAACAAATTCTGGTGTACTCATTGGGGGGAACATGCATGCCAAGTTTCAGCTTAATCGGTCAAGCGGTTTCAGAGAAGACGATGTTTACACACGACGGACGATGGACGATGGACGACGGACAGTCAGGCCATGACATTAGCCCAGATGAGCTAAAAAGTGCTAAGACAGTTACCGGTACTTTTGTTACGACATTGGCCTCAGCATTGCCGATTGTTGTGGCTAACTGAGGGAGCTGTACATGATAGGTGATATTCCCACCATCGACATAGACACTTTTGAACATAAAATAGTATGTGACATTCCCAATCATTCAGTATGTCATATCCCCATCATACACTAACAGTACACGATATCCCCATCATTCAGTGGGCGATATCCCCATCATTCACTAACAGTATGCGATATCACCATCATTCAGTATGCGATATCCCCTCATACACTAACAGTACGCAATATCACCATCATTCAGTAGGAGATATCCCCATCATACACTAACAGTACGCGATATTCCCATCATTGAGTAGGTGATATCCCCATCATACACCAACAGTACACGATATCACCATCATTCAGTAGGTGATATCCCCATCATACACTAACAGTATGCGATATCCCCGTCATTCAGTTGGAGATATCCCCATCGTACACTAACAGTACGAGATGTAACAGTACGAGATATCTCCATTATACACTAACAGTACGCGATATTCCCATCATACACTAACAGTATGTGATATCACAATCATTCAGTAGGCGATATCCCCATCATTCAGTGCGAGATATCCCCATCATACACCTGTGGCATCTTTGGCTTTGACTCGGTGTCAAGCAGACATCAGAACAACCATCTCTAAGTTGGTGTTAAACCCCTAAATAGATACAAGATTAATAATTAACCAATCATGCTCCACCGTGACAATGCCCCCCCCCCCCACCCATATGATTAATATGACTGGAACAGTCATTCATTGGACAAATAGATATACTCAGGAACACAGACGTTATGGATTATATCAATTTCTTTAATTATTGTGAGCGACGTTTCAATGGAGATACTAGCATTATTGTCAAGCATTTTTGGCAATTCATCATTAGCTTAACAAAAATGCTAGTATCTGCATTAAACATCGATCATAAGAATTAAAGAAGTTGATATCCATAACATATGTGTTCCTCAGTGTATCCTCAGACTTCTAAATGCCACTTAAACAACAATTAGATATATCTTGGTCCAATCGGCCCCCTGGAGGTGCAGTCTGTCGGAGATGGCTCTATTCCCATCTCCTACCGACAACCACACCACTAAGAGGACCGAGAATCCACCCTGGTGAGCCAGATCTCCGAGGTGAGTGCACCGCAACCTCTCCAGTCCCCTGCTCGATGATCTGCACACTAGGGTGAGGGTGATGAGAGAGTCAATAAATACACACATTAATAACAAATGTCTACTTTAGTATAATATTGGAATGATTCTTGCATGTGTCCGAGATAAAAGAATCCTTCAATAATCCAATCATGAACCGAACAAGACGATTTGACTAGTCCATGCCAGCAGTGAGACAAATACATGATGAAGCCGACAGATGTAATGAAAGTTTTCACGAAAACTCATATACTCTCTTCAGAGTGACTGGAACAGAGAGATTTAGATTTAGTTTGAAAACAAACCGCTCCAAAAAAAGAAGGGTTTTCTTCAGTCCAGAGGGATATTCTACACCAAAGAGATAGTAAAATGTGAATATTGCACCAAGGGCAAAAGAAATGTCCACACTGGTATCATCCTGGAGAATCTGCATGCTGTCCATGTGTGGCAGTATCCTCTCCGCCTTCAAAGGATTTCCTTCGGCACAGTTGTGAATCGACATGACCGGGGTTGGAATTTCTGGCATCTGAAAAGGGAATTTAATAAAAAATCAGGATATACTGATTACTGTATTAAGGTAGATTTTACATCTCTTATGTTAAGGGAACTTTTGAAGGATTTGCAGTCTTAACAATATATTGTGGAAATAGCCATTATTAGGTAGGTCACAAGTTCAAATTTGGGAAGATGATTGGATTTTTAGTGTCCATTTTCAAAGCAATACTTGAAATGCCCCATGGCACTATTACATAATACGAACACTCAACAGATGCACTGTTAAGAAGGGGTCATCTAAGGGATGTTACAGAAAAAAATAACACTTGGGACAGGGGAGGGGATTATTCAGTTCGATGGTATATGTGTGTCTAGTCATTTAACATTAGGGAGATAGGATAAATGGTATATGGGTGTTGGGGTCAGAAAAAGTTGTCTTCCCCGCACACATTTCTCCGGAACAGCCCAAAACTCTTAAGACTTTCTAATGCCAATACAAAATGGAATCAAGCAGTATGGTCAGCTTTCACATATATTCAGAACCATGAAGGTTACACAAACAATTCCAGTGTTCAATTCAACCGCAATTCAAGACCATGAGGGGTGAAGATGAAACATTGATGCATTTTCATACTGAATTCAAAAATGTAAGGGATGGTTAACCAGCTGCAAATGCCTTTCCTCATTAATATGCAAACAATTTCTAAAATATTGAATTCATTTAGCTTTCTTTCCATCAGAGATCTTTTTATGCATGGAAGGGGCAATCTCTCTACTTCCATCTACAGTACGCCCAAGAATTAAACTGGTCACTGCTCGCGAAACGTTGGGTTCATCTTTCGCGAAACATTCGCGAAACGTTCGCGAAAGCATGTGCGAAAGGTTGATAATAACTTACGATGATTTCATATTTATTTCAAAGCTTTCGCGAAAGGTAAATACCTTTCGCGAAAGATAGGTCACGATCGTAACTGACGTAAAGCGATCCGTATTTGACAAGACAAGATGACAACAAATGCGGGAGTGTTGGATCTTCTTATGCGGGGTATGTTTTAGGACCACTATTCTCGATTTCACCCAGCAAGAATTTCCTGCAACAAAATTGAGTTTCAGGAACGAAATAGGCAGAAAATACAGTCTACGAAGCAAAAGAAAATCTCCACTCACGTTGTCTTCGTTGTTGTTGTTGTTGAAAAGGCCATGTGCGTATCGAATACGGCACAGCTAAAAGTTTTGTGCCTTACTTCCCTAGTTTAAGTGAACGCTTCCAATTCGATTCGTCGGGAACCATGCAATGCATTTCTTTGTGCTGGAAAGTATGGGTTTGCGATTAATACGAACGGGTCACGGGGTGGAAGTTTCCAAACGACCACGAGGGATGACAGCTACAACACCCGACAGAACTGCGCAGCACAGAGACGTGTGCCAGCAGTCAGCCGTCATCATTTTTCGTCTACATCCCGTACTGTTTCGTTTCAACACGAAATAAAGGGTGAAATGTCCACCTATACCAAGGATTGACAATACATCAAAACCAAACGTACAAATTGTCTGAATAAAAAAGTTTCACGTGTGCAAGACGAGAGCTGCAATCAATCATGATCGGGTTGTCTAGAGCATTGACTGGTCTACGGTTGAGCTTGGTATTTATTATGGCCGTCTTGAATTTACAGCCGTTTGGTTTCCTTGCATGTACAACGTTTTCGGAAATTGCAAATTTCATTCTCGTAGGATACATTTTCTGCAATAAAATGCAATTCAAGGAAAATTTAACACTTTCATTTCAAATTGTGTCGGGGGAATTTCAAATTCAAGTCTTAGAAAAAAAAGAAGAAAAAAATGCTTAAACCACTCTTTATTAATCACACCAATTTTCCTCTAGAATTATATCTCGTTGATTTGAATCATTATCTTGGAACAAAATGCCGCTCTCTGCCACTGCAATATAAATGCATCCCGTTAAAGATGAAAACTTTAAAAATAATGAGTTTTTTAATTCATAAGATGAAGACTTTCAAAAAATGACTTTTTGCAGACATTCGGGCGTGCTGAAAAAACTGAGTTAGTTCTGTTGAATTTGGAAACTGAGTAGATGATTTTTTTTGTCAAGAATAACCCCTGTTTCGCCAATGAAGCAATAACATTTTTTTAATGTCTGCTCAGAGTTGTTTCCCCTCTTCATAGCAACTGGACACGCCTCTTACGCCATGTTTTAGATCGGACTTCATGCACTGCGAAGTTCATTTGGATGTGAAAGATTTCAGTTACAAAAACAAGCCATACAGCACAATGAACTCAAATAAGGGGCAGATTATGCGACTTTTTGACTAGATGAATACGGTGATACAGCTCTCGATTTTACGATCTCGATTTTGGGTGAATCACGGTTTGCTCATGGACTGACGAAGAAAACCGGTAGGCCTACGTCGTCGTGATTTTATAGTTGCAATTCATTCGCAAAATAAGGTATATGGACCTAATTAATGCCATTAAAAACAAAACACACGAGCAAATGAAAAATAAATAGTTGACAGACAAGAATATAAACATTTTACGACATGTATTTCCTCAAACAGCGTTCGTGTATTCCTTTCGCGAAAGGTTCAATTCTGACATTTTCTCGCGAAAGGTATGGCGAGAGGTACTGGCGAATCGTTCGCGAAACGTTCGCGAACGGTTCGCGACATTTTTCGGCTATCCTTCGCGAATTTGACCAGTTTAATTCTTGGGTGTACTGTATGCTATTTAGTCTACCCAAATGAGCAACTGATAAATGGTCCGGTCTATTACTCCACTAGTCTATACTCACTTAGTCAATAATGAACATCAGGGTATCGTCTTCTCGAAATAAGGAT
>JAVTVY010036687.1:0-15638 GCA_036873755.1 Hanleya hanleyi | reverse complement strand
CTTCTGTGGGGTAGAACCAGAATGGCGTGCTTTTTATTGCAAGTCGCGTCAATCTGCGCATGCGCAGTTTGGTGTAGTAAGTAAAGTGGTCATTTTGGGGGTGCGTGGGGGTGTGTTTGGGGTAGAGATGGACCACTAATGGTCCGAATGCGCCGTGGGAGGTGTCATTTTCTAGCTCTCGGAGTGTAGACCCCGATTTGGTGGATGTCCACAGCATCTATGACGTCATCGGTGACGTCATCAGTACAAGTAGTAGCGAAAGTACATGTACTATGTGCCTATACATGTACTATGTGCCTGTACATGTAATCTGTCCATATACCTATACTCTACCAATTTACATTTTTCTTGTCCATGTACTTGTACTCTTGCGGGAACAGCACAGTATCCTGATAATATATACATCGCGGTGATGTGGCGTTAGTCAGTTTATCTGGCTACTACTTCACACATTTATCGTTTTGAATTTTTCTTAATTGTAAGAAATTACATATCAGACTGTATGTTTGTTGTCCATAATAATAACCTAAGTATGTATGACCAGTTATATCCGGGACCTTTGTTTTACATCCGGGACCTCATCTTACATCCGGGGTTTTCATTGTTTTACATCCGGATGCTACAATATATGTCTTGTATTATACAATATATGTCTTGTATTATACAATATCTGTCCTGTATTATTCAATATCCGTCCTGTATTATACAATATATGTCCTGTATTATTCAATATCTGTCCTGTATTATACAATATCTGTCCTGTATTATCTGTGCTGTATTTTACAATATCTCTCCTATGTTATACAATATCTGTCCTGTGTTATACAATATCTGTCCTGTATTGTACCATATATGTCCTGTATTCTGACTCCACCCCACAAAAGCTTCACTTTGACACCTCCCACGAACCATTTGGACCAATAGTGGTCTATCTCTATCCCAAACACATCCCCACGCACCCCCAAAATGCCTCCTTTCTATATTACGACCAGACTGCGCTTGCGCAGAATATTGAAAACGGACGATACATTAGTTCAGTCGGATGCTCCTCCACGAGAGCTTCAAAATAAAACCTCTTGCGACACCATCGGACCACTAAGGGCTTACCTAGACCCCAAAACGGCCACCCAGCACCATTTACCCACTACGCATGCGCGCAGTGACTTTTTAAAAAAATATACCGCTTAGCTTCGGGACCCCGCCCATCGTGTTCTACGTGGTGAGACGTGAGAAACAAGATCCCACAACCCATATCGCAATGAACATGTGTGAATTGGCAAGTATGGACCTATCCACTGAGCCATTAGGCCTATAGGCCTATCCATACCTCCGTGAACTTTCGAAAAAATTCACCGCTTAGCTTCGGGAACCCGCCCATGTGTTCTACGTGGTGAGACGTGAAAAACAAGGCCCCACAACCCATAGTAAAATCCACAAAAAAATGACCACTCTTATACCCATATGGGCATTTTCCCGTACAGATGCAAATGTGCGAATCAGGCCCTATTTTAGGGGTAAAGTCCTTGTTCCGCTTTTTATGTTTTCGAGACAAATCCTAATTTTACATACACCCACCAATGACTTGATCACCCTGGAGGAGCGCTTCACTTTGACACCTCACTCAACCCAATCGATCCACTAGGGGGCCCTCTCGCTCCCAAAATGTCCCGAAGATTGCCGGAGAATTCCCCTCAGCTCTCCGCGTATTTGGGACTACTTTTTCTGTCCACGGAGGCTTTTTCCCGCGACTGCATCCCCGCCGACGGCTTCACCGCGGAAGAATACATGCCCCAAAGGTCACGTGACCGGAAGTGACGTCACCATGGCAATCACTTGACCTGCGCAGTGACCTGTAGAAATTGGAACTCTTCTGTGTTCGGAGGTAGTTTTTTCTCCCCAATATGCAAATTTTTTAGGTCCAAGGTCAAGTTGCGTTAATATCAGTTTTATATACTACTCAAGCAGTACGGAAAGCAGCAAACAACATGAGATTTGGACTATTACAGAAACAATATATGATACCGTTGATACTGCCCCCTATTTCACTATTAATAAGTGAGAAAAAAGGCTGTAAAATGTTATATAGAAATCTCTTGACCTTTAGATTTACTTTACTAAACAGTTCTTGAAAAAAATTATAGTGATTCGGAGTGGTATATATGGAATAATAATGTAACAAAGAGATGTGAAATATAAATGGTTTCGATACAGAATTATTAACCGAATATTGACTACCAACATTTTTGCACATACACTTTACCCTGATATATCTAACTTATGTACATTTTGTAGCAAAGTTCCAGAGACTATTATTCATCTCTTTTGGGAATGTGAACATATCTACCCTTGGTGGAGTTTACTGGAAAATTAGTTCGCTTCGGCGGTTGTTCCAATCATATTTTCTCCAGAAAAAGTTATACTTGGTCTTTTACAACCCAGAAATCAGCCACTCAACTACTGTATTTCTATTATTAAATTTTCTATATATAAAATGAAAGTAGTTAAAAATCCCTTGGTTGAAAAGTGTTCAAAACGCTTTAAATGTGCGTACGAAACCGATAAATATTTCCAGTATAAGAACTGCGAATTTTACCAGTATTGGTCATGGCTGCATTTACTGTTTAGACTCTTATGATGTTGTTTGCGTAGATACATCGAGGTGTAATGACGATGTATCTGTTTGTTGTATAACATGAGTTTCTAATTACAAATACAGCCATTTTTGTTTAGTACGATAAAATATTGTACGTACAATGTGTATTACCTAACAAAACCAAATAAGATATAAAAAAAATCAGTGTTTGTTCTATGCGATTTAGTGTTAAGTCCAGCCTTGATCAGCACAATCTTAATGAATTATCAGTTTCATATGACATCCGCCTTTCTTTTTCGATAAAAACGCGGAAATGGCCGCGTCCGGCACCCACAACTTCAAATAATTCAACTTACGCATCGACGGACGAATTGGTCTTTTCTTTCAGAGGAGTTAGAAGTTGAATTTGACGAAAAATTACGAGACTATGGGTAAATCAGATCACCAATATTTTAGAGGGGGGGGGGGAGAGTGACCTCTTCTATTTCGATTCTACGTTGATTTTTTAACAAGCGTTGATCAGCATTAATTACAAAACTTGATTTCAAATGTTCCAAATGTATATGTTCACCAGACAGCGAATATCACTGCTTCATTTATTAGATTCTTATGTCGATCTTTTAGCCAATGTTTATTATTTTAGCCCATATACAATAAAACTTATCGGTCTATCTCTCTGTGTTATCTGTGTAATCTTTGTGGTATGCCGCTGGTCCCTATAATATTCATGAATCCGCCTGATAATAACTAGAGTTTATCGGCGATCTCTCTTGTGTTGGAGGTACCATTATCACCGTATGAATATGCATGATTATGAGACATGCGCAGTCATGTACTTCGCTCTATCGCTCTATCGCCATCGCTCTATCCAACTCTATCAAGCGGTAAACCACCCATCATCTTGTGCATGTGCATCTCATATATCGTATTAAACTCCTGTCGGCTCTATCGCCATCGCTCTATCACTCTATCGCCATCGCTCTATCGCTCTATCGCCATCGCTCTATCGCTATCGCTCTATCGCCATCGCTCTATCGCTCTATCGCCATCGCTCTATCGCTCTATCGCCATCGCTCTATCGCTCTATCGCCATCGCTCTATCGCTCTATCGCTCTATCGCTCCATCGCTCTGTTTTTTGACGTACGATGGCGAAGTGACGATGGCCCCTCTCGGCCACCACAGGAAACTAACCACAAGTAGGTATCCCGCGAAGAATATGAATATGTTGTTCAATCCATGGTTTATGAAATATGTGCAGGTAAATGTGCACACAACAACGCTTACACAACACAGGCCCATCCCAGTATGGGACGCCTTGGCGAAATATCCGTCACGGTAAATCCCATTTATGAGTAAACACAATAATTCACAAAGGTGGAAATCCCGGCGTGAAAGGTCCCTCCCAGTATCACAAGTAAATGCAGGAATAAAATATATGACAATTTGATGTCTGTCCACATGTGATGAACCAAGCATGAATATGTGGAACAAAAAAATATACACGTAATAAAGTTATATACACTGGCATATCTCAATAATTAATTGACCAACGCAATATGTATAATTCACAAAATGCATTAGGATCAGGATAAGATGTCTGCAAATTTCAGTTGCAGCTGTAAAATACATTTCTCACATAATTTATGGTGTCCAAATAAAAGTACACATTTTGAATTTAAGATATTTTATTTCAAAGTTCTTCATTTATTATTCACAGTTGGCCTGTCTCTACCCCTAGCTTTGTTTTTATACTATTTCGATGAAAAATAAATAACGAAGTCAGCAAACCCTGGTTAGGATTTGCCTCTATTTGCTAAGTACACTCTAAATATAGGGGTTATTTTCAGCATATTTTCGTAACCGCGGATCAGAGAATCATGGGTAAATACAAGATGGCAGCCACGTGCGGTAACAGAAGAATGAAGTTTTCGCCATTTTCTTTTCGATTTCTGCGTGGACAAGTGGACAAAATTATTTCATTTCACAACCGATTAATATTTACTAATTTATCAAGCAATTTTTTCGGAGAAATTGCATAATAAGAAATTCGAAAATCTGACTGAAAAATCTACCAGAAAATGCAGAAAGAATTCACAGTAACCCTAGCTCATGGGGTAAGAAAAATGATTAGGGCCTAGGCAGGTCCCACACTCCAACCTCAGAAGGTGTAAAAAAGGTGTAAAAAAGGTGTAAATCAAACGTTTACACCTTCTGGGTTCATGTTTACACCCTTAGGAGGTGTAAATAAGGTGTAGAAAAGGTGCAAATGTATGAAGATTGATTCTAACCCTGCTTTTACACCCGTAAAGGTGTAAATTTATTGGAAGGTGTTAAAAAGGTGTAAATACTTAATTTTCCATACACATTTGGAACTTAATTTCTATGTTGCAGAAATGTATTTCCTTGTCATGCTTTCGGTAAACCATCAACATTTTCAAGCACCCCAACTTTTTACACAAAACTAAATCAATGGATCTAACAATTTGACCAGTCTCTCCAACATTTGAGCAAAAATTCTGAAGGAAATATTACAAAAAACGAGCTGCAGACCATAAGAGTCAATCCTCCCGTCAGTTTCACGAGGGAGTGAATATTGAACAGTCGCTCAAGTGTTTCGCTCAAGGTTGGGCCCAACACTACATAGTGGTAGGGGGGGGGGGCGTTCTGAGGTTTTGAATATCAACATTATATAGTGAATGTTATGTATCATGCAGAGTCGACAATAGCACGTTGTTTGTCGACCAATGTAAGAAGTTATCAGATCGATATCTACAGTGCTGATAATTGCTCAGCTATCAGATAAAGTGATTTTGAACTTCATTCCAATGGGGGATTTGCACAATAAGCAGTGAATAAAACGGAAATTGTAAAATTATGGGCTTTGATTGATCCACTGAGACAGGAAGGTGTGAAAGAGACTTAACGGTTCGAAGTGATAATCATGACAGCTTGTTGTGCATGTTATCCATTAACAATTGCGCGATTATCGTCACAAATTATTACTTGATAAAGCAATGGTTACCATCCTCTCCGACCCCTTTTGACACACCAAAATCATAATCCGCGGCCTGCCTTTGTCTCATATCCCTTTGACGCTAACGCCAATCTTTGGTTAAATTGTACGTATCGGTGATGATTCTATTGCTCAATTAGTTTTTTAGTTTATTCTGCCGATGCCTAACAATATATGCATCGCTTCTATTGTTCATTAATTTGTAAATAAGCATGGCTCCGCTTCTCATGCTGTTATTTATTTTAATATTTAGCACTGCAAAAGATCTTAAATTAACAACACGTACCGTGAAGTTTAAATATAATATTGAGTTGATGGGCCGCGAAATCCGTATGGGAAGCGGCTCTTAAACTACAATTTCAATCAATCATGCTGTCCACTATTTCCAATATATGCACACGCGATATTACTTCCAAACAAACATATATTAGGATAAATTACGTACAGCCGGTTTTTTTTCACGTCGCTCGTTCGGTGCTGTTCTGTCCATCAAAGTGGACTTTCTGCGAGATGGCGACTTGCCCGCTGTTGATCGGGGAGAACCGAAAGAAAATCGCTTTACCTTTTGCAACTCCCAGCCTGTCGGACCTTGAAGATCATATTTCACAGAATGCTACCTTAGCTGATCTAATTGGCATTAACGACGTAACCTTCCAGGTAAATATGCCATTTTTTCATATTTGTACAATATAATTGCCTCTGTGAACCCAGGTCGGAGAAGGGAGATGCATGTAAATATGTATGTATTTAGAGGCTGAAGAAAATGTTACATCTTACAGACAATTTATAACGGAGAATATATTTTTATACTGTCGGAACAGCTGATCGAAACATAGTTCAACTATGCTAAAAATGTGACTCGATTGAGTATTTTCTGTTGCTCTCGGTATTTCATTCAACTTTTGTCGACAGAACAGAACAAGCTCGAAACTTTGTTGAATCAACATACATGCGGGAAAATACGGTGCTATGATAACATACACTTCGGCGAAATTTGATTAATATAATCTGCTCAGAGATATTGTTTGACCCAATCAACTTAGTGACGCTTGAAAATATAGAAATTCTATTTAAATCTCATCAATAGTAGGCCCCTATATGAGATAAAAACGAGTCAGAACTGGTTAGCCTGGTGCCCTGATTATGGAGGTGCTTGTTACCCTATGCCATAGTGTTCGGGAACCAGATTATAAATGATACTAGTCAATGCGCATGCTCACAAGGATCACGTGGGAGAAAATGGAGGGCGGTTTGATTTTCTTCGAGAAGGCTTGTTTCAAACTTTGCGAAATCGTGTCGATTTAGCCCACTATAGTCACACATATTTGTAAGTATTATCTTCATTAGATAGGAGTGCAACTACCTCGAACACGTCACTGTTGAAAATGTGCTCCAAAATGTTCAGCTCGCATAAAACTGGGAGTTCATTCAATGAATGCGAATCCAAAATGGCGGCATAAATTTGTTCAGTGATAGCTTTGCTCAGTTCAATCACAGGCGGCTGGGACAATCTATATGCCGGCGCCATATTGAACGTACGTAAAAAAGAGAAAAGGCTGGAAACGGTGTTCAAGGCTTCTCGCCAAACGGGCGTAAATAAAGCTTTATCTTCTCCAAAAACTATACCATCTTTCCCCTAGGACCCCCAGCGATGCTCATGCACACTTGGGTCGTCAACACCAGGTGTTTTATCCGAGTTTTAGCCGTCAATTCAAAATCAACCCATTGGACTGTTTACCTGAGACAATGACCCAGTTTACATACGAATCGCCATTCCTCGGTCCTTTCCGCCTCCGCTCCGACCAACTCGAGTTGGAAATCCCCTACGCGTCAGCCGGAGCACGTGACCTACCAGCGGATCAACGGAGGCGGAAAGGACCGAGGAATGGCGATTCGTATGTAAACTGGGTCATTGTCTCAGGTAAACAGTCCAATGGGTTGATTTTGAATTGACGGCTAAAACTCGGATAAAACACCTGGTGTTGACGACCCAGGTGTGCATGAGCATCGCTGGGGGTCCTAGGGGAAAGGTGGTATAGTTTTTGGAGAAGATAAAGCTTTATTTACGCCCGTTTGGCGAGAAGCCTTGAACACCGTTTCCAGTCTTTTCTCTTTTTTGACGTACGTTCAATATGGCGCCGGCATATAGATTGTCCCAGCCGCTTGTGGTTCAATGCAGTACTTATAGTGAATTTTAGTACGCAGTGGAATAGAAATAGTTAAAAAACGCCCAGCCACTTGGAACATCATGGAACGTTTGGGATATTTTGAGGTATTATTTACCCTTACTATTTACCCATATAATTTTACTAATATGAAACCAGAATTATATGATGTTTAAAAAGAGCCGGGCTGGACTGGAGGATCGGTTCTTGTAGGTTCTCTTCAACCCCTACGACTTAGTTTCGTGGATATATGACGGCTTATTTTCGTAGCTATATGAGACAGATTGACTGATAAATTGTTTGCCACTTAGTTAAATGTGATTTATTTATTTTTCAGTTGTATGATGCTGATTTTGAAGAGTTCATGGACATCGAGCACCACGATGAGATACCGGAAAAGTTCGAAATCCAGATATTACAGCATACGACAACAAATTGAGCATTTCACAATGTCCCAGAGCGTACTGATAAGAAGGTATCAACGATTCGTGTTCTCCATTGATACCCAATGTATTCGTACCACAAAGCATTGTTTGGGGGTGAATCACTGTTATTCACAGACCATGAAAATATAATAATTAATTATGGCAGAACTAATGAAATATCCTAGTATTGTGAAATCTGACCGGAACCTTTGCTAATTTTAATAAGTCTTATAATTATTATTCACTTCTGGTTTTGTAGCTACACTGTGATCAATCGTTCCAGTTCAATGAATATGTGGATACATGTATATTTGATTCACCCTGTTTCTATGCAGACTACGCCGGATATAGCCAGTTACTTATGTGCGTCTTTAAATCGCAGTTGAAAAATAAATATTTTTCCCCATTTCAGGAGAGCACAGGCACTGGTCCAAGTGACACCGTGGAAATGCATTTTCAACATCAACGATCAACTATGTAAGTCAACTTTCTTACAGTCTGATTACCGTAGTTTTGTTTCTTTTCCAAAGAATGTAAATTTTGATTCAGTTACATGAGCTGGGTTCGACGGGTGGCACTAAATAAGAGACCGATACAGACCGATAATTATAAAGGACAGACCTATACTAGATTACGGCCTCTAGAAGACATAATTGGTAGTTTGTGGTATTTTCTTGTGAAAACAGCTGTTGAAAGCGTAAAACGGTGTGGCAATCAGCTTCCCGCTAGGCCCTACGGGGAGCGGCACAGGCACACGGCCGATTCACCCACCTGTGTCGTCTAGCACCTTCCATGCACTCCCAGCGGACCGGTTCGGCCGGTGTGTTTATGCAAGAGCAGTAGTTACTTTGACAGATTCCACGAATTGGAACAAAGAGCTCGCTTTTCATGAGCAGCAGTGATACCAGTATTAATATTAATATAATTAATATTATTAATATATTAGTATTATTATTAATATGACCCAATATTGTATGAAATTTATCAGACACGAAATGACAAAATACGGTACAGGAAGTGACAGAAGGCAATAAAAATCTATATTTATGGGCGGAGAATGGGATATTTCTATTTCACAGTTCGGGCAGTAACAGTAAGAAAAAAAGAAAGTAAAAAACCTGAAGAAAAGATCCATCCGTTTCATTCCCACCTACCACACAGAGATGAAATATATAAGGAAAATCCTGTTCAAATATTGACATTTTATCAAATCATGTGAATCACACACAACGAAAGTCTGGGGAAACCCAGTAATTGCATACAGAAGGAGGAAGAATTTGAAAGAAATGTTAAAGAAATCAAAACAATGAACATTGTGAATTGATACGTTATTTTACTGAAATAACTCGAATAAACCCGAAACACTTGTTTCATTCAACTTTATTTGTGCTCAATATGCTCCTATAATATCAAGTATGTGTAATATATATCAGGAGAATTTGAAGCTGCAGGTCGGGGCGCTGGGCGAGTCTGGCGGGCGAATTGATCGTGCGATTCGGCCGTGCGACGCGCTTCCTAACGTAACGGGCGCAGCTAAATGCGATACGGTTTTGCGCTATAAACGATCGTTTTTTATGAGAAAATCCCACAAAGTACCAATTATGTATTCTCAAAGTCGTAATCAATTATACTGTTTTTAGTACCGGTCTGTATCGGAAGGTAATGAGGGTGGATCAATGAGGGTGCCCGGGTTCGACTACTGTGTTGGGATTGACATTTTAAAACATATATTTACAATTTGTTTCTGTGTATATTCCCAGTTAACAAAAATGGAACTTTAATGCATCAAGTGATGAGTAACATTTACATTGTGGGATTAGTTTATCAGCTGTGGTTCTTACTGGTTGTAGGATCGGGCCTAGCAGCAGAACACCTACTCTCGGTCGAGCCATTGGACTTTGCTCTGACAGCCTTTGATACAGACGCCACCTGGACACTCGAAAAGCAAAGCAAGCAGACCCTTCCACAGCTCAAAGGCGGGGAATTATTGATGGCCATTTTTGTTACCTGTTTTACCCTACTCTCTCTGAGAGTTTTGGATGCTGAGGCACCCCAGAAGGTTATGTACAAAAGTATTCCATGAGAGTTGGTGAAAGTTGGAGGCATAAGTTACATGAACATAACGTGCTCAATTTAGGTTGGGTGGGGATGCTTGTAGTTTTAATCGTTTGAACTTTGTGCTTCCAGGGATTGAGAGTGAACTATGATATCAGGGAGGGTTAACATGAAATGACCAATGTAAATGTGCGTTTTGTGATTTCCCTAATAAAATATATCATGCATATATTTTGTGTTAATGTTCTTATTGTGTACCTCAACCAAGAGCCATTACTGGATGGTACGAACATCACTAATTCTCACTAAAAGGTGTAAATTAACACCTTTTGAAGGTGTAATTCTCACGAAATGGGTGTGTTTTAACACCCCTGGAAGATGGAATCGTCTCCAGAAGGTGTATTTTAGCACCTCTAGAAGGTTTAGTTTTGGTGAAAAGGTGTAAATAAACACCCAAGAGGGTGTAATCGCGGTCAAAAGGTGTACATTAACACCAATAAAAGGTGTAATTCTTACTAATAAGGTGTATTTTAGCACCCCTAGATGATTCAAATTTGCCCAAAAGGTGTGAATTAACACCCAAAGAAGGTGTAATTCAGTTGAGAAGGTGTAAATTAACACCACTGAAAGGTTTAGTTCTTGACAAAAGGTGTAAATAAACACCCATGGGATGCTGGGTTCTCAACAAAAATATGCTCATAAATTTGTCTGGGAGGTGCAAATTTTATTCAGAAGGTGTGAATGAACACCCATGGAAGGTGTAATGTGAGCAAAAAAGGTGTAACTTAACACCTTTTCGAGAAGGTGTAAATTTACACCTTTTGGAGAGGGTGTTAATTCACACCCAAAAGGGTGTTAGCCCTGGGACAAGCCATTTACACCCCGTAGAGGTGTAATTTACACCTTCTGGGGTAAGAGTGTACCCCATATACTAGTAACATGGAGTCAGTATGGATGGATGATCTCTGGCCCACAGTTAGTTATTCATTGATAAATGAATCACAATTGCCCTTTGTGTCGGGGTAGTAACAAATAAAATTTTATTTACTCACTATTGTCATAATGTTATATATACCCCATTCTTCTAACACGACCTTAGTTGATGGGGTCCATATATGTAGATACATAACTACCAAAACGGATAATTAGGATATTACTGAGATACCCATCTTATACTGACCCTTATCAAATGCCTGTGTGTGGGCGGTGGTGTTAGGGTGAAGTGTCGAAATATGGGGTCTCTATATATAACCCCATGATTTATATAAATCCACAACAAGGTGTGAAACGCACTTTGGGTGAATCGAGAAATAAACGGTTTACCGCCAAACAAAATACATCAGCATATTTTATAAGTATCATTTTATATATTCCCGTCGTCAAATTAGTAAATTTGTGCAATTTTATTACCTTTGCTGGGCGATTCAAAATCCAACGTAACTGTCCATCCATCCAGGAACAGCGATATTATGGCGGGCTTCGTTCTCTTCGTTCTCAATTCTGATTGGTAAGTCGCCTCGGGCAGCTGATCAGTGTATGACCTCTTTGTCGGAGGCGTGTCGCGAATGACCAATCAGAATTGAGAACAAACCCGCCATAATCACTGTTCCTGGATGGATGGACAGTTACGTTGGATTTTGAATCGCCCGGCAAAGGTAAAAAATTGCACAAATTTACTAATTTGACGACGGGAATATATAAAGTGATACTTGTAGAATATGCTGATGTATTTTGCTTGGCGGTAAACCATACATAGAGACCCAAGGTGTGGGCAGTCAGGGCTGTTCCAGATATTGATCTCCTACTACCCATGACATTTGTCTACCTCATTAACATTTATTAATGGCACCCTTAATTTGAATGCAAAAAATGGCATTTTAATGGTTTGTTGACCCATTAACATTTTAATGGTAAAATACTATTAATATATACCATTAAAATTCTATTAATTATGGCCATTAACTTTTTAGAATAGCTTGTGGAATTTAATGGGTATGGTCGAAGCTTAATGGGGATTCATCTCCTTAAAATGGATGCGATTTATGGCAATTGATGGCCAAAGTTAATGGTATTTTAATGGTGTTTTAATGGTTAAAGTTAATGGTATGTTGTTAAAGCTAATGGTATGTTAATGGCCAGTTGTGCAGTAGTGAGGGGGGGGGGGCGAGGTTACTGTTCTGTAGGAACAATGCCGATTTCACACCTAATTCCTCGGGGCGATAGTCGGAACACGGCATTGTTCCAGTCACAGCGGGATATGACTAATAACGAGTCGGGTATCATAAACTCATATTAGGCTCACCCCTCACTTCCTATCAGCCATTTCCGGACACTTCCGGGTTCCGGTCAGGACTTTCGTCCTTCCGGTCCTATTATGAGTTACAAGCGTCAGATGCGTCAATCATAATTCAGCCGTCGTCCATTAGAGAATATCCGCGTCCATAATCCAAAGACCTATTCCATATTCCATATAACAGTATTAGCACCAAATTCAAAAAGACAATCATAGTATACATAAACAAAGGCTTGTTTCCTGCAAGAGAGAAGCGGTCAACAGTTTTCAATGATGCCGGCAAGACATCATGATGTTCAAAAAATATCAAATCCGTATCGCTGATCAGTATTCTTAATCCATAATTCGTTGTAAAGTCGTCATCTAAAGAATGATGTATCTCAGTCACGCTTTGAGTGTGACTGTTCATATGAGTACCATGAGGATCTTGAAGTTCATGGGTTCATACGGCCCCTAGCCCCGGGTTACGCGGAATTAGACACAAGTTACGAAACGAAGCGCCATAGATCTTGCACGCTACGCTCGTATTTTGCTATCAGCATGCGATATGTATCGCCAAATTTGAGAAACTTTGAGCGGAGGCGTTTGGTGGAATAGCCCTGTTTTATAAGTTTCTGTAGCAATGTTTTGTGACGTTGATTAAAATCGTCACATTTAACACAGGATCTAGCAAATGCTACTAGGCGTGATATGTATACGCCATATGCAGGTCCCACTGGAATCTTACTGTCCAAAAAGGGATAGATTACGATGTCGAAATTGTAATCATCTCTTTTGTCATACAGTCGACGAGAGAGAAGGCCCGCTTCATTTTTATAGAGATATAGGTCTAGATACGATGTGCCTGTAGGGTTATCTGTAGTTTCCTTCAAATCCAGTGAAGGTGGATATATATCCTTCACTGCGTCATTTATATAGCGATTACCCACAGCGAGAAGATCGTCTATATAGCGTTTGGTAAATGAGAAGGAACGGGTTTTGAATGGATCGGTTTTTGAAAGCGCCTGCATATAGTCATATTCATAAGAGAACAGATATAGGTCAGCCAATAGGGGTGCACAATTAGTACCCATCGGAATACCTGTATGCTGTTGATATATTGTGTTGCCAAATTTCACATAGATATTTTAATGAGAAATTCAAGCAACTCTATAAACAAAGAAACATCCCACGAATGATATCTCTTGTATGTAGTAGAGCTAAAGAATGCTGTATGGCTTCCGACATTAATATATCTACGATCAGTTTTCTTGAACACAGATACTATTAATGAACTGAGACGGTCAATAAGGTCCTGATGAGGGATTGTGGTATAGAGTCGAGAAATCCCATGTGGATACATGTCTATACGGTATGTGACCTTTAGCGTCAAGTTCTTCCTTAAGATATTTTGAGTTTTTCAATATCCACATACATTCAACGCCAGAGTTTTTAGAAATAGTGGCGCAATACCTTTCCCAAAATGCTTTTACCTCCTGAAGGGCCCTCGTCAACAGGGTTGAAAGAAGCTTGGTGGTGCAGCTTCTAGAACCAGCTATGAATCTAGCTCTGTATGATGATTTATGCATTTTGGGAGTCCAGTATACTTTTGGTATATCGTTCCCCGACATATGGCCCGCTGTGGCGACTTCCGGTGGGCAGAGACTTCTGGAAATGCAATGATCTAGGCCTGTTGCATCCCGGCCCTTATAGACGGGTCTCGAACAGCCAACAGTTCATTGCTCAAGTTCCGGTTCTTGGCGACTCTGTCGGCTGAAATTTTGGCCACCAATTGTCGTAAAATCTTCAACCCAAATCCCTGAAACTGCCGTACATCTAATATCTATCCCCTCCTGCGCACTATTTTAAAATCTTGCGCACTATTGTGAAATAGTAACGAATATATCGCCATCTGAATTTTCCAGTCGACGACTTTCACTTCGCGCGCCATGTTCAATTGCAAATGGCCCATATACACATATAGCGTGACGTCACCAACATGGCGCGTAGAGAGTTGGAAGTTTTCGACTGGAAAATTCAGACGGCGATATATGCGCCAATATTTCACAATAGTGCGCAAGATTTTAAAATAGTGCGCAGGAGGGGATAGAGATTAGATGTACGGAAGTTTCAGAGGTGGGTGATTCGTAATAAAATTATCTAAAACCCTCGCTGGAGGTGACTGGGGCCGACCTATAGCCCTCATACTCGGGAGGGCCATATATTATTTAGCTACCACAACACAAGAAATTTCGAATTTTGATGAAAACAAAAATGTTAGATTTATTTTTTTTTGACTTTCGTGGCTAGCTATAATTCTATATTTTGCATAACAATTAGAAATGATCTCCCCTTTGTTCTGACATATTATTGCCTTGTCATCACGAGCACAACACGTGCGCTCGAGATGCGTGTCCGATAACTGTCCTGTCCGATAACTGTTCGGACACCCGTAAACAACAACAACAACAACAACAAACAACAACAGTGAAGCTGTTCAAGACGCTACCTATTGTAACTACTGGACAATTCTGAGACGGAGTAGACGGAAGTGGTTGGACCAGAACGAAGAAATAAAGTGCCGTAGACCGCGGGGCCAGACACTGAGACAGTTCAAAGTGAGTACCGTATTTATTTATACCCGGCCGGTTGTTTAGGCCTAAATAAATCTCCGCTTACTGCAGGTCCACAGGGGCTTGTAGCTGGTCGGTTATTAATTATGATATTAATATTTATATATACTCTCCTCCTACTCTGTATATATAGAGTAGGAGGAGAGGATATATAAATATTAATATCATAATTAATAACCGACTAGCTATACAAGCCGCTGTGTGCAGGTCCGGAAATAGGGGTGATTCTACTATTCCACGGAAAAGTATCTTGAATATGACGGAAAAGGTACTTCACCGATGATAACTTGTTGTTGTTGTTGTTGTGGATATGAAGGTATGAACGTGAGCGAAATCTTTTTTACATCGAAAAACTTATAAACGGGAAAGGGGTCGCATTAAATACAGACTGGTACAGACCGATACAGACCAACACAGACCGATAGTTATAAAGGACAGACCGATACTAAAAACATACAGACCGATAACTATATATCATAGC